>VCJN01000596.1:0-14161 GCA_006384855.1 Tetraselmis striata | reverse complement strand
GAATACTATCATGTGGTGGATAATTATAACTATGTGGTGTGGCTACACGTGGCGGATTCATATTGTAAGGATATTGGTAAGTAATACACAGCAATGTACGTATTTTTTTTATCGTTGGGATGTAAATAATATGAGCAATATAATAAGTAATATTTGCATCATAGGGATGTAAGCATGTAATACATAAGCAATATAAGCATAAGTTACATCGCGGGGAGTCAAGTAAAGAAGCAATATGAGTAACACTTATATCATAGGGATGTAAGTTTGCAACAAAAGCCATATCAGTAATATTAATATCATTGTATTCATATCGTAGGGATATCAGTAACTAATAAACAGCAATATAAGTAATATTTTACATTATAGCATATGGATGTAAGTATGTAATATAAACATTACTTTAAGTAATAGGTATATCGCAGGAAGTTCAGCAGAAAAGAATCAATACGAACAATTTTACATCGTAGGGATATAAGTAAGTTATGTCAGCAACACAATTAACAGTTATATATTAGGGATATGAATAAGTAATTCAAGCAATCTAGTTAATATGCATATCATAGGGATAAAGTAAAACACAGCAATGTAAGTAGTCTTTATATCATTGGGATATGATAAGTATAAGCAATATGAGTACTGTTTAAATCGAAGGGATATGAGTAAGTAATGTAAGCAATCTAAGTATATTTTTCGTAGGGATAAAATTAAGTAACAGAAGCAATATAAGTGATGTCTATATCGTAGGGATATAAGTAATACACGCACGCTCTACGTCGACTGACGTCACAACCATTGCAGCTTTAGTAAATCAAACATACACACCTGTATCCTTTTCCGTTTTGTCACCCAATTCCCTCTGCCGTCCATTTATTCTTTAATTGGCGGCGCTCTGCCTCGATAAAACGCTGGTGGCGGGGCAGCAATGCATCCGGCTACAGACAACGCCCGCAGCCGGTGGATGCAAACCATGTCAGCCGGCTACAAGGACCATCGGCAACCAAATTTGAAATCTGAAACCTCGCACAACTTTGTTCCTGCCAGTCTTCCAGCTACGCAGGCCAGCTGTCTGACGGCCCGGCTTACATAACACCCGTAAAGGGTCTGCTGCCCCCGTTGCGTGGCAACGCACGCAGCATGTAGTCCTCTCAAGGCCGATGGCAACCATTACAAGCACCGAGAAAAACGCGCTGCTCCTGGATGTGTTGTCTTCATGCCGCATTGTGTCCCAGTAGAGAGCCCCCCCCCCCCCCCCCCCCCTCTACCGCCCCCCCCCCTCTATTTAAAGCCGTCAACCCATGCTTGGCGATAGGGGCGGCGGCGGCGGCGAGGCTCGCCACCAGAAGCGCAACGACACATCGGCCGCCGCCTCCTGGTAGTCGTACTTGACCTCCCGGGCCGCGCTGGGCGGGTGGGGGTCGTGGGTGTCGAGGTGGCGTAGGCCATCGGGGATGCCATCGGAAGCGTCGTGGTACAGCCCGTGAGCTGCGTAGTACTTCATAATCTAGTGGGACAATCCAAGGGGAGAGGGGGGCGCAGGAGCAGTCAGAGCACATACTCTGCAAGCAACATGCCATCAATGCGGGGCGGACTGGATGGCATCCGCTCAGTGGCCTCTGTTCACTGCGAGGTGTGCCCACCATGGCTCGCCCTGACGTCAGCGCCAGATCCGCCGCCCGCACGTACTGCCTACACGTTGCCGGGTAGGCCGACGCTTTGGCCGCCCCGTCGTGGAGGCGCTTCTCGGCCTTCATCATTTTCTGCGAGCGCAAGGTGCAGCCAGCCGCGGCAACAGGGTCAGCCGGGCCTGCGGACAAGATGGCCGGGAGGGCTGCCTCGAGTAGGCTGCCTAATTGCCCAAGGCAGAGCGCGCGCATTCATTGTTTATTTCTTGAATTCAGGGTCCGATGCGATGTTGGATTGCAACTCGGCTGTCCATCCCTAAGCCCGCCTATTGTTAACTTGCCGAGGGAGCGCAAGTGTGGGTGATGGTGATGGTGGCGGCGCAGCAAATTTTGAGCCCCCCTTAACCCCCCCCCCCTAAATATTGAGAATGGTGGGTACTATTAGCCTTAATAACTTGTAATGTTAACATCGAGTGACTGCTGGGAGCACCTGATACGATGATGGCATCTGCGACAGGTACGCTCACGCTGAAGCGCGGATAACGTCCCCACTACTTACCCATTGGTATGGCCTACAAGCCAAACTTAGTGACCTTAATGGTGCTTAATAACTTTCAGCGTAAACGCTGGTCAAATAATGTTACAGTTTGGCAGATTGAGCACTACTATAACAATGCACAGTCATCAGTCTTCGCAGCTGGCCTGGCGCCAGGTGAGCGAATGTCGAGATTCAGTGTCGGTGGGCGGCGGTGTGCCTGTTGGCCGGAGACACTGCATGGCCGCGCCGTCCTTGCTGTCACCCGTCCATGGGCCTGACGGTAACCAACGCGCGCCGCCGACGATCTGGATCAAGAGACGACCCCGGCAAGATACTTCATGCGCTCCGAAACCACATAATTCCCACCATTTCCCCACGCCCTCCGGCCCGTATCGTTTGCGCCTCGCAGTTTTTCAAAGTTTGCTGTGCTACTGATGTCCTGTCAGCCTCAGCCTGTATCAATCATTAGTAATTCAAACGAGTAGATTATTACACCTATGCTTGTTCAGGGGCGAATACTAACTGTGACCTGCTTGTCGCGCCCGTTACGGGTTTTAGTACTTGATAGTACTTTGGCTTTTTTGTCGCGCCGATGCCCCTGTCGGTGCGACTCACCCGGAACTGGTGCACCTCCTCCACCACCGTCCGGTCCAGCCGGTCGAGACTCTGCAGCTGCAGCGCCAGCCCCGCCACCGTCTCCCGCGCCACCGGGTGCAGAGCGTCGCGCAGCTCATCCAGCTCCCCCGCCAGCCGCACGATGCCGGTGGCCACCGCCTCTTGCTTCATCACTTGCTGCATGCCGACACACACGCGCACCCGGTCAGCGCTGCAAAGCCGCGCCGAGGCCAGCGCAGAATTGCCACTCATTCGATGAGACGTGCGTGACTGGCGTTCATTCCATGCCGGCGGTGCTCTGGCGTAGGGGGGTGTCCAACTTCAAAACTCGTGCAGCGTACGCACCGGGCAGATAGGTAGTAGGGGTACATTTAAAATCCACGGCCGTGATACATCCGTGCAGTACTCGTATATATCAGGAAAAATGGTCTACCGATATAAAAAAATACATAGGCATTTAAAAGTTCACACCATTGTTCGCCCTTTTCATTATCTAGGTTTACACTTCCCAGCTCGCATTGATTTCGGATCCTTGGGTATGTAAGCATGAAAAGTACGCTCATATGTGCCAATTGCGAACGCTGCTGTGTATGTGTGCCCCCGATTTCTTAATTCTGGGAAAAGGGACTCTGCACTTGATGACTTTTCACATACCCTTAGCTCAAGCCTGGACCCTATAAAGCTAGGATCACTGGTGAGCGCACATGATCCCGGCACACACTTTCCATCATCTGGCAGCAGCTCTGAGAGCAGCCAAATGCAGCTACAGGGACCAGTACGGCACCGGTAGCGACTGTCATCACCAGAGAATAATGAGTCTTGGCGGCAAAACACCAGCACCTTGGGAGAGGAAGCAAATTAGGGGGTGGGGGGGGGGGGGGGCACAGGTAGTGGTGGTGCGGGCGGGCGTGGGGGGGGGGGGGGGGGGAGGCAAAGGCAACCTCGAAGCTGTCTGCAAACCCTTCCAACTCTTTGCGGCATTCTTCCATGAGGCTGAGCGACTGCGATAAGTTGTTGGCGTGCTGGAAGGTGGCCTGGCGAGCCGGCAGAGCGGAAGCGGTCGGCGGCCATTAGTGCCCGAGTGTGTGTGTTGGGGGGAGGGGGGGGGGGGGGGAGGGGGGGTCAGCTTGGTCAGCTTGGTAAGCAAAATTCGAAGGTTTGAGTATAGATTTTAGGGCATAAGACCCCTAAATACCTGAATACTGGCAGGGAGGGCCGCACCTTGAAGGCCCGGACGAGCGCCCCTGCGGTGTTTCCGACATTACTCATCAGGCCGTCCACCTCCGCCGCGCGCTGCTCCAGGTCGATGAGTGTCACGTCGAGGCGCTTGAGGTGCGCCGCGCGGTCGCGTGCCTCAGGTACCACCTGCACAGGAGCACCACCGGGGCGTCACAGGCACGCCCAGCAAGGACACACAGTACGAGGCCCGTTTCGTGATTGCGGTCGATAGAGTCGTAACGCGCATGTGTGACGCTAGCCGTGTGAGCCCCCAGATTTCTTTTATGGCATGGTTTTACCGGGAAGCTGTGCTCATTATGCTGAGCATACTTTGTCAGAACCAGCGAATGAGGTTTCTCAGGAGTGGGCGAGGTTATCTTAGCTTGTTAGCGAGTTTTTCTGGTGACGTTTGGCGAGAGTAACATATATGACCTACCAGCGCGTAGGCGGCAAGTAATTTCCAACAGCCGTGTTCATTTTGTCAATCTTCTAGCGTTTGTCTATTTTGTATACCATTCCGCTATTCTATTCTTCTATTCTTATCGTTGCTGAAGTTCCATCGTCGTGGCAGACTGTCGCCAACCCGCCCCGCACCAGATACTGACGCCCGCCCTGTGAACAACCACAAGTATTGTAAAGCTATTGACATATGTATCGTGTAAATATATATACACATATATGCACTTGTACATATATTATATGTATGTCTGTGTGTGTGTGGGTGGGTGGGTGTGCATTTTATTCAGTGCTTTTACTCAGTGCAACTTGGTCGTTACTGACCCCTCTGCAGGTCAGGGACCAGGGACCTACCCTTGCCAGTATGTGGCTGATCTCAGGGCTGCGCTGCGCAATCTTATCCTGCAGGTCCAGCACCTCCTCCTGCGCCGGCCTGTTGTCGTGCGGGCTGTTGCGGATCCGCAGCGCCTCCACGCGCGCCGCCTGTGCGCCGCCCAGCCATCGACAGTCAGCCAAGCCCACGCGCCCCTGGACATGTGTGTGTGTGTGTGTGTGTGTGTGGAAGGGAGGGGGGGGGGGCATAGAAAACTACGAGTAAGAAGGGTCGCCACCTCCAGCGCGTCCGACATGTGCTTGAAGATGGAGTCCAGGAAGGTGTGCAGCTCCAGCAGGACCTGCCGGCGCTCCTGCAGGCTGCTCTCGCAATGAGGGAACCTCTCTGTCTGCAGCTTGTCCAGCACGGCGCCGTCTGCCTGCAGGCCGAAAGGTAGCTGCCGCTGAGCGTGCCAGGCAGGGGTGAGGGCGGGTGAGCAGTAGGGATGGGGCAGTAGGGGCGATGGGGGGAGGCACGCCTTGTGCTGCTTCCTGTAGCCCTTGAGCTGCTGCCGCACAAACGAGATGCTCCTGTGCTTGGCGTCAATGGCGGAGCTCAGCGCTGAGGCGCGCGCCAGCAGGTCCGACGTGTCGCTGACATTGAACCTGCGCCCGCCAGGGGGGGGATGAGAGCCCGCCTCAGCCGCGCCCTGCCGCCCCCTGGGCCAGCCAGCGGCCGCATCCGGCGATGCCGAGGGGGAAGGAGGGCATTGTTGGGGCGGCGTACGTCTCGGTGAGCTGCTCTGCGACTGACGGCTCCAGCAGTGGCTGCAGCTCCTCCGTCCCCTCGCCGCCCGCGCCCACCGCAGCCATCGCGCCGTTAAGCACGGCCTCCGAGGCGTCAGTTGGCTCCGGCGTCGCTTCCCCTGGGCTCCGGCGCGACGTGCATGCTGTTGACGTGCAGCTTGGACTCGAGCATGGCGGCGTAGAAGTCGGTGTACCACCCGTACAGCGCATTCAAGCGCCTCTGCCGAGGCGTACACCGGGTCAGCGCGGCATCAGCACGCTGCAGCTGTGTGCATAGATAGCGTGTGGATGTATAGCGGCGCTAATGCATGGGACATGGCGAGCAATGGGCAGACACCGCCGCACCTCCAGCTGCATCCACTCAGCGTCCTGCTCGGTGCGCAGGCCGGCGAAGAAGTCCACCTCCTGCTGCCACTTGTCTGCCAGCGTGTCATTGAGCATCATCTCTTGCTTGGTCTTGCGCACCTGTGGAAACCCGTCCACAGCAGCTGAGGCCCATCACCCCTCTGTCTCCCAACACCCACTCTGCGTGATGGCATGTGTGCAATTCGATTGAGCAGGGCATCTCGCGCTGAGGGTGTGAGGTGAGGGGGGAGGGGCCCACACCTGCTTCACCCACTCCTCCAGCTCACCCTCTTCCCCCGGTGGCTCCTCCAACATGCCCACCGCCGCGTGCTGGGCGGCCAGCTGCTGGGGGAAGAGCTCCGCCGCGCTGACCCGCATATCGAGCGACGACGCGACCTCCTCCGCCATCTCCTCGTCCCACGACTTGTGCCCTCCATCCGCTGTGAATACGGCAACGTGGACGCGGCAATTCAGCAGCCGCATGGGCATTGTGGCGGAATGTGTGGGCATGTCCGTCTATGTATATATAAGGATTATTGTACGCCTGTGTTGGGATGCTTTGGGAGTGTCACGTGAGAACGAGGGCGCACACGCGCAGTCGCTGCGGCACTCCGCTACACGGTAGAGAAGAAGGGAGGGGGGACCTGTGGGCGACCCCGTCCGGTTCCAGGGTAGCAGGGTGTAGTCCACGCGGTCGTGCACGAACAGCATGTATACGGCTGCCGAGGACAGCAGCAGCAGCAGGCCGCCGCGGGCCGCGCCGCGCTCGACGCACATCCCGCCAGCCAGTGCCGGCAGGAAGGCAGAGTCCCAGCGGCCGCGCGGCCTTGCTCCCGAAGTGAATGCGCCCACAGCTCAAAGTGGCGCCCCCGGCTTTGTTTGCTCAGCACCGGACCAGCATCTACCCTGCACTTGAGCACTTCAGGTACGAACGAACCCCGTCTGTGGCTGCTCTCGAGCGATCGGCGAGGCGACATTGACTGCTTCTGCAACTGCAACTCCGATGTGCTGCCGCTGCCCCCGGCCACATGCTGGCCTGGCCACTACCTGTACTGGCGGTAACTATCCCGTACAAGATTCCGCGTACCGGGCGGGTGGAATTGTATGCTGCGCAAATCGGTGCGAGGATATGAACAATCCTTAAATCCTTTAGTCGCTATTTAAACACATTATATTTTAATCCCCTCGCGTCAGTACGATACGGATTGGGCTACGCCGTACGGTACGCGAGTCTGCGTTATGACAGGCCGACTACCGGTTCGAAATATATCCCGTGCCAATCTAGCGACTATATATTATGTTGCGTGGCGGTTAATCCTTGCTCGCACGCAATATCCACGGCCGTTTTTGTTCTAGCGACTAACGATTCGTTCGGCGCGGCGCCGGAGTACGGAAACAACGCGGATGGATTTTGCCCTGCTACGGGCAATAACGATGGCCCGTAGCCCATAAACCCGGTGACCCGGTGAATAATATATCTCCAAGCCAGTTCTTCACAGCATAACGACCTACAATGCACATGGTGAAAGGGGATGCGCAAAAGGTCGTCGTACATTGAACATCTTTGTGTCACCTCACACGAGCAACCCCCGAGCAACACTGAGCTCTGAGCTGTGCGCTACCATAAAATACGTGGACGTATTTTTCCTATGCTGCTGGAATAACATAATCGTGCCGGAGGGGGTGCGCGATATCGGCGCGCGTCGGTCGCTCGGCCACCCCAATACAGTATCGTCGATACCCAATATCGTCGATACGCCAATATCGTCGGCCGAACCGCCATCAGCCAATCGCGACCAGGTGCGCAATATTACCTGGGCCGGGGTTCCACTTGGGCGGAGCACACGTTCCGGGCAGGCTTCCTGCGCGATCGCCCTGCCAGCAGTCGCGTCCCTCGCGCGGCAACCGAGGACCGGAGGGCGGCAGGGGCACGTTGATCACTGGCAGCGGAGCAGCGGGAGATGGTGGGTGCACCGCTTCGTCGTTGCGTCATGTTGGCTGTGACGACGGCCTCCGCACGAGGCCGTCGGCTGTCCCGGTAGTATGTGTGGGCTGGTAAGAAAGAAAGTCTGCCGCCGGAGAGGCTTTGCCATACCATGGCTGAACTAGTTGAACGGGAGTGCTCTTGAGCTGCTGTCTCGGGATGGCGGAAGAGGGGGCGCACGGGGGGGGGGGGGTGGAATGTCACAACTCCAGGTTGTCAACCGGCGCAGTGCCTCCCAAACCGCCCATTTCGGTGTGGTCCCACTCGCAATGGGGTAGGCGCAGCGCTGAGGCTCTGTAGCTGATCCCGATATGCCGGTAGGTGCGCGCGGTGGTTGGCGGCGCGGGCGGGCGGGAGGGCGGCGGCGTGCAGTACGCGGCGGTGGGCGCGGACCTGGAGGAGTCGGACATCCCGCCGCTGTCCGCCGACTCGCGCGGCCTGGCGCGCGGCCGCGGCGCCGCCGAGGACCCGTACGGCCTGCGGGAGGCGCTGCAGCGCGACCGCGACGGCTCCATGCGCAACTGCAAGGTGGGATGCTCCATGCACACCTTCCTTGGCCGCCCCAGCCCTCCGACCCGGCCCGACTGCTGACCCCCCCCCCCCCCCCCCCCCGGGGGCCCACCGACCCCTACGGCCCCCATCCCCTCCATCCCTGCTTGCCCGGCAGATCATCACCGCGCTGTGGGCTATACTCACTGGACTGGTTCTACTGGTAGCGCAAGTCAGGCCGGACGCAAGGTGCTGCTACCGCTCACCAGTCCCCGGGATCGCAACCCCTTTCACATCTGCACGCATTTCGGATCGCACCCTCACAGTCACAGGAACACAAAAATAGTATCAGAAGCAAGTGAGTCGACCCCACCACCCACCCGCCCTCCCCCCCCCCCCCACATACGCGCCCCCTCTGCGTCCCCGGGGATGTACCGTCGCTGCCAGGCCCGGCTCGCCTCTGCATTGGAGTGCGCACGTGCTAGGCACCACCAACATGACGGCGCGCGCAATCGAGGACGCCGCCGCCCGGCGCGCCGCCAGCGGCAACACGTGCAATGTGCGCGACCACGGCGCCGTGGGCGATGGCCGCACCATGGACACCATGGTGCGCACCCCTCACCGCCCCCCTCCCCCCCTCCTTGGCCCCACACACACACACCTCCGCCCCCCAGGGACTCGCTCAGTCCCCGCAACCCCTTCACCCAGAAAGCGCACACCCATTGATGCTTCCCCTTGGCTATTGTCTCGTCCGCCCAGGCCATCGGGGAGGCAATCAAGGTGTGCCAAGGTCGCGGCGTGGTGCTGCTGCCCGCGCCCGGCGTGTACGCGGCGGACTATGTGCAGCTGCGCTCGCACACGACGCTGCGCATTGCACGCGGGGCGGTGCTGCAGGCGGGGCCGGGGCAGGGGGTGGAGCCGCCCTCCTCCGCGGCGATGTACCCCTACGCCGCGCTGCTGTCGGTGCGGAACGCGACACAGGTGGCGGTGGAGGGCGGCGGCATCATCCGGGGGCAGGGCGCGCAATGGCTTGTGCGTGCTCCCCCCCCCCCCCCCCCACCCGTCTCCCCTGGTGTATTTGGGTAAGCCGATTGCACTTATCACAATACTGCTCGCAGGGGGGGAAGGTGGGGGGGGGGAAGGGAGCTATTACCTACAAGTATGTAAGTGGCAATTCAATGTAAACGGTGGTGCCTGGCAATGCTATTCAAATTTGCGAGCACCCTTCTAGCGTTGCAATAAACCGCCTGCTGATTACTCGAGCGCTGTTACTAACAGGACGATATAATATGAGATACCCTATTGTGCATCGGTCCGCATCCCTGTACGAGTATTGCCAGATATTATCAAACTTTGTACGTAGATCTTTCTGAATGAAAGGGCAATACACAGTGTAACAGTGTCCCTAGTGCTTTCCGAAATCGATTTGCAATACGGCTCAAATGTGTCCCAAAAATATCTGTCTGATTTCTTTCAAGAAAAGGCAAGTCATCAAGACATTTTTATTTTTCATTCTATTCTATTCGGATTGCCGCACTGTTAGTAAAACTTACACTTACACCCTGATAGACTGGTGAGTTAATAAAAGCCTTGTGCCTTATGATGTTGTACACATAGCTATGGCTGTGATGTGCACATATTGCAATTGATGCAGTTCAAAGCATAACCATCGGCGTCCACGTTGTGGAGTTGGCATCCTGAACATGTGCACTGCCTCTCAATGTACATGCTTTCATCCGATTAACGGATGGTCCTCCCCGTGTCCGGCTCCATGCCCGCAGAGGAGGGCGCCGCGCCTGTCGGCGTATTGGGCGGCGCGCGTGCGGGCGCACCCGCTGGTGGACGTCTTTGGCTCGGTCAACGTGATGCTTCGGGACGTGACCATCGAGGACTCCACCGCCGTCTCGCTGGCCATCCGGCACTCGCGGCAGGTGCTCCTTGCCGATGCGTGCCGCAAGGATGCCCCCCCCCCCCCCCCCCCCCCTGCCTCTTCCCCAACTCCGCCAACCCCTCCCGGGCCCCTCCCCAAAATCATGGTTCGCCGCGTCTCGGTATATACTATATACTTTTGGACAAGTGTATTGCCAGAGGGCGCACGACGCGGTCTTTAGTGCACTCATCGCCACCACGCCCCACAGGCCCTCATGTGGCACAGCACATCTCCAATCACCCGAAAAGGAGGATTAATCCATCAGATGAACTGAGACCAATCATGATATTGGGAGCTGACTCTAGAGGTACTGGGGCACCAAAACTGAGAGAAAGGCAGGAAATCATGCATTGCCGCGGTAGAGACGCTGCAAGGGTCTCATTGTTGCCAGTCCGCTCTCGGGGGCGCGGGAAACAATGACATGAAGCAAGTCCTCCGAGCACGTTCCGCCCACATGGGCGCGCCTCTGCGCCTCGGGTACTCTGGAAGTCTCCCGCCGCACCGACGGATGTTCGCGTGTTCACCCCAAGGGCGCGAAGGATGCGTCCACCTGTGCCACGCGCTCCATCCACACAGCCACGTTACCATGCCCTCATTTGGACCCGGGATGAACCCTCTCACGCCCCGTGTAGCATGATGCTCGTGTGCCGGGACGCCGTTCCCGCCGTTGCCACCCAGTTACTCTTGGCATGCCACCCCGAGAGAGAGGGGGGGTGGGGCGGGGAGGTAGGGCAATTCACATGCTACTACGATCGCTGCCTCTGTCAGTCCGCTCTGCGCACTTACGCGGCTTGTAGGGCTTAGGGAACCCTAAAACCCTTACACGTCCCCGCTACTGTAAGGGGTATACGTGGACGTGAAAGGGTTTTAGGGTTTGGGTTGAGGGTTTGGGTCTCGGGCGCTCTTCTGAACTGCCGGGTTTTCTTTCGATTCCGGTGTGAATTGGTAATATGTCTGGCGTGCACCGGGAATGTACCATTTGTAGTAAACACGCAACACTGCGGTAACGCCGTCCCTGCCCGCCCCGCACTGATGGGAAGGGTCCGCTACCCTTATTGGTGGCGTGTACGTGGATGGGTAGGGCCACTTAGCGGATGTATTTCGTTCGTGCTTAACTTGAACAGGAGGGTCTGCGTTGTCGTGGGTTGCAGGTGGTGGCGGACCACCTCCTCGTGCGCAACTACGTGGAAGAAGAGGAGCACATCGGTGCGCACGGCTCCGCCCGCCACCCACCCATGATGGCGGCAACCCACCTACCTGCTCACCCGGGCGGGAGGGGGGGGGGGGGTCGCCACCACTCAGCTCAGCGAGGCCGTCCCACTGACCCCATGTGTGCGCCCTGCGTCATTCCCACGGTGGTCCGCAACGCAGGCGTCCTTGTGGAGAACTCGGATGTGGGTCCCCCATTGACCCGACGAGCGCCCCGTCTCCCCACCCCGACATCACTGGCCCGGCCCAGCCATGCTCGCAATCCCGCTCCTGTGCCCACTGCATCACCTCCCGGCGTCCTCCCTTTCTATAATCAAATTGAAATTGAAGTACAACGTGCTTGCTGACTTGCTGCTCTCCGCCGCTCAAGCCGAGTAGTTGTTTTTATGACCTGCTTTATCCAGCGCCTGTGGGAACCCCAGGGATTCTGGATGCAGCTCCCGGCCTTCCTGCAGTGTGCCCGCGCCCTTCCTCCTTGCAATCGCCACTAGCATGTCTCCATGCTGACCCCGGGGTGGTGCCTGTCAGACGGTGGAGGTCACGCGGAGCGAGATCTGGAGCGGCGGCTCCTTTGGCCTCGGCGTGCGCGCGGGTGGGGGCGGCCATGTGCACGACATCGTGGCGCAGAGCTGTGTGCTGCGCAACGGCTCCGGCGTCGGCGTCATGCGGAGCCCGGCGGGTGCGGCGCCGCGCTGACATTGCCCATGGGCCATCCGGCTGCCTGCGCGGGCCACGAAAGCAAAGCCCTTGTCAAGCGTGTGTCGTGAGGGGGTTGAAGCGGGCGTGGGTTTAGTGTATGTGTTGCAAGGTGCGGTTGTTTTGTGGATATCACAATGTACTGTCACAATATACACAACCCACTGCACCACAACCAAACATACCCATTCCTCAGCAATGCCAGTTTGCCGCACCCCAATGTCAGGGGGGAAGGGCTGACGTGCTGACGTGCGTCCGCCTCGGCGCCGGTGCAGAGGGCGCCGCCGGGAGCGTGTCGGAGGTGGTGTTCCGGGACCTGCTGCTGGACGGGCGCAGCACCCCCAGCTGGAACCGCACCTACTTTGGCCAGAGCGGTGGGGGGACCTCCCTTCTGTCTGTGCGCATCCCCAGCCGAGCGGATACAGGCATCATGATACATCATGGCCCATGCGTATGCAGGCATGGGTGCACGACCACTGACGCTCGAAGGCAGCGCCCACCTGCCAGCCACCGGGAACCGACCAAATATGCAAAATATATCGAGACGAAGTAACGAATGAGGCAAAGCGCTGCTTGGCGGAGAGTGATAACAATGCAATTAAGGGCCCTAGGGCATCCGCCGAAGCCGCCCCAGCACTTGACCTCGTGCGCCAACTGCAGTCGTAGGTCTGGCATAGCCCCCGGACCATTCGGCCTCATTCGAACCCCGATGGGGTAACGCGTCAACCGGGTGAACCCGGGACACGGCCGGGCCGATATTGCCCTCAGTGGGAGAACCAGGGATCGAACCCGGGACCTCCTGTGCAAGAGGCGGAGAAGGAATGCACCTTGTTGAGAGTGATGTCTGGGAGTTTTTCCGGGTGATCGGCACCCGTGGTGCTTTGATTTGCTGCCGCCATGTCAGGCGCCGTTTCGCCCACACCGATAGAGCTCTCTGTTGCTTCGAATCGCGCTGATCGCGTGTCGCCGTGTTGTGGTGTGGCGCTTGCCCGCAGGCGGGCTGGTGGTGCACATGAGGGAGTTTGGCGACACCGGGCAGGGCGGGGCCCGCCTCGCCGTGGAGCGCGTGCTGTTCCAGGACGTCGTCGGCCTCAACCTCTCGCGCGGCATCGACCTCGCCGTGCCGGAGCCCGACCCCGCCGGCGAGCTCGGCGGCGCCCCGCGCAACCGCGCCAACGCCGTGGAGTTTAGAAACGCCACTTTTGATGGCTCGTGGGAGGCGGCGGTCCGCGTGCAGCTGCCGGATGGCAACGAGATGCACCGGGTGTCGATGCAGGTACCCCCCCCCCCCCCCCACACACACACACACACACCCTTTCCTAAACTTCCAACTTCCCAAACCGCCTCAGAAACACCTCGTCGTCTAGTGTGTCGCCGGCTCACATGTAAAGGGGTTTAGAGGCTAGGGTATTAGTTGCTCCAAAACCTTTCGAAAATAGTCAAACTTCAAATTTCAAATTTTGATTTTGGGTTTTTCAATTCGTTTTTTGAGGAACCCTCTTGAAATCCTTATAACCCTGTGAGCTCCCCCTTAAACCGCGTGGAGAAGCCGTGCTAAAAGCCTCGCATTTTTGGTTTCATGCAAGCCATGCGAGCGGTTGTCGTACGCTGTTGTTTTCGGTCGATGTACGGCCTGTCTCAGGTTGGGTCAGTGTTCTTATTATAACCGCATCGGCACCCGTACGCCCTTGGCTCCCGCTGAGATGACAGTGGCGCTCGTACTCGATGCTTAGACGCATGCTGCACATCTAGGCCGCCGCGCAAGGGCTGGCGTTGATAGTGCGACCGGGGGGCAGCGGAAAGGGGGGTGGGGGGGGGGGGGGGGGGGGTCTGTGAACATTTACAGATGACTCCTCTTGAAAGACAACGCAGGTATACAATCATATATTTTATGGGAGTGTGTAACCAGACCCCGGGAATGTATATCCCCTCAACCC
>VCJN01000594.1:0-23818 GCA_006384855.1 Tetraselmis striata | reverse complement strand
AGATTACGACATCGTCACTCAAATATGTACTCGTCACAGGTATATCGCCATTCAAACGTGCATTAGTCAACAATGCAGATACCTCAGGTGCCAATGACATATCGGCAGCATAAACGTCGCAATCATGCGACTCGACAGCATGACTGCAATGATGCATGATGCATGCATGGACAGCATGATGCAACACAAACATCATTTACATCCCTATCCACTGAGCTGTCATCTGTAGAATACGGGCACCCTATTTTCATCTTAGGGGCAAGTCTTTTCAGAAGGTGAGACCTCACCCACATTTAAAGCATTGTTTTGGCAGCCATGTGCTTTAGCATACGTCTCTGGCTCATGCAGTTTGACTGGTTAAGATAATCTATAATCTTCCTGTCAGGTGGTCAATAGAGGTCTTACTCTTCACCTTCTTGTCGCCAGACTTCTGTCGTTTTGGCATTGGTGTTGCGGCGTCCATTACTTGCGCCTGGGGAAGCATCATCTCCATGATTGCGCTTATTCATGTTGATGACCTTGGGTCTCCTCGTCCACCATTGCCATTACCAGCAGGATGCCCATTTACTATTGGCTTAGCCGCATTACCCAGTGGCTTGTTACTACCAACCATTGCCGTTGCATATTGTTGCAGCTCATTGTTTGGGGGTCAATGCATGTCCTGCACGCTTCTGTTCAGTCACAAACTTATGAGCCATCTCCATTAGTTTAGTATGACTTAGTGTAGATGCAAACTTCAGGACTAGGAACTCATCAGGGAAGATTAGCCTTGTCCTTGCCAGGATGTCATTGAAGGCCTGCACAAATTCTCGATAATCCATTGGAGAGTCATGAGGGCCAACCGACACCTGTTTAATGCCATCAAACTCAATGCATGCATCATGAACTATATCATGCATCAATGATGATTCTCTAACTGCCTTGACAAACTCTACAACGTTAGTCGGGCGAAGCGAAGACGACTTTAAGTCGAATCCCTGCCACCAACGTTGAAAGTTTCCACTCAAAGTTTGCACTGCATATGCAAGTCCGGCAGTAGTCGTCGACTTCAGTCCCACGGTACCAAGCTGCTCCGGCAATCCAGTAAGCCATACGTCCAGCTTAAGAACATCTTCACCATTCTGCTTAGGCTGAGCTCGAGCTGATTTTCGCTGAGACTCCGTCAGTTGAGCATCAGGAGTCTCGTACCATGGAACATCAGTAATTATTATCTTGCTCATGTCTGTCGCCATTGGATCTACGACTAGATAACGATTCACGGCATCCCATATAGGCGATTCACCAGTATCATACCTAAATGCAAACTGTTGAGGGAGCTCTGGGTACGAACGAACGATTCATTCAGAAGCCATTTAGTACAGACTTATAAATGGTCGCCCAAGAATCACTCACAGCAGTATGAATCATGAATGGAGGGTACCACACAGTAGTCGGAACAGGCTTGCCACGACTGTTAACGGCAATGCTGACCGAGTACGAATCATCAGACTCTGGGTTCATGGTGATACTCTCGGGAAAGGTACGCTCGACGCCAATCATAGCATTATCGTCGTCATCATCTAATTCCTCACCAGCAGCAGCTACTGGTGCAACTAAATGCGACATGACTAGAGCGTGCGATCTTTTTGGCGTGCGCATTTCACTGGCTATCTGCTTGGATGATAGCTTAGATGCATGTAAAAAACATTTCATGCCTCATCATGTCTATGATGAGAACGTCAAACAGTTCTAAGTCGTCCTCATAGACAAGCAAACCAGTTTCCTCGCGGCGTTTCCGCACAGCCGTGCCGCGCACAGTAATGTCAGATGCTGTCGACCTTCCGACTGGTACGAAAAGAATCGATCTAGCATTTGGCTCAGTCGTTAAGATCACTTGACGTTCGACAGAGTGACCTTTACCATAAGTGACCACTACGGCAACACAAACCTTAGTAGTCGACAGGTCGACTGAAATTTCCTCGTTGAGCAGTTGCTCTCGGCTTTTGCCAGCAGAATTCATCGACTCAGACATGTCGAACTATTCAGTCGAGGTATCGCAGGTTGAGCAGTGGAAGCTAAAATAAGGAGCGCAACAGCAGCTCCGAAACCAGTGCGACAGTCTCGCCCCTCACACACGCAAAAGGCAACACTGGCGTGAAAGCACAGAGGCAATAGAGAAGAAAGAAACAATGGTTACAACGTTGTCACCACCCGCCGCCATTTATGCGCATGGCTAGCTCGCAGCTAGCCACCACCAAGCGGCACGCGCACTGCCAAGCGCGTCACCGTGGAGAGTCGTGCCTTGAAGTATCGAACAAGAGGTCCTCGAACAGGAGACCTCCGCACAAGTAGTTGACACATCAGTTTATACACAAGTATACAACTGATGTTGCAGAGGCAGGTGCATTATACATATATATGCCCGCTACGGGTACGCACATGCGTGTTATCCCGTAACTACTATTGAACAGTGTAACGGTACCAGTAGGACTCATCTCATGATTCATCATCCACCAATCCTCGTATTGTGGCGCGTGACACGCGCGCACAGATACGATACAGCATGTACTCCTACATGAATGATGCTACGATCATACAGTACCCGTACAGAGTATGCCATTATTGTCACATAGGCCAAGCGGAACCGATGACCGTCGTCGATGGCCTCCACGCTGTGGACGACGGCCTCGGGCCGCTGTCCGAAAGACGGCGTAATCCCGCCGTTGGTGACACACGCCGCAGCCAACAGTTTGCGCAACTCGACGGCCAAGCCGGCAATGAAGGCCCCGTAGCTCACGGCGTGGTAGTACTCGCCCGTTGCCGGCTGAAGAGGAGGATTATCAAGCATGTACTCGAGCACGCGCGGTCGAGGGCGATGAGGAAAAGCCCCGGGCGTCGCAGACTGGTGTCGGGAGGCATCCCGTTCTCAAAACCCGGCAGAGCAGTAGCGAGGGCGGTTTTCTAATCAAGGTAGCGGGGTGTGCTGGAAGGAGCGAAGGTCGCACAGACATTTTGATCCATACCACCGGCGCGGGAGTCGTTCCCGCCCGGAAGGGCGTCCTCTTCGCCGCAATGCGCACTTTGCATGGTCCGAAATCGCGAGTTAGAGTTGTGCGGGCACTAGGCCAACAAAAAACTAAGAGAATGGTCCCATCTATCGGGCGATGGTTGTCTTATAAGATTCGTCGGGCACTAGGGTGACCGATGTTTTCACCAAGGGCGGCACGCAAATCAGTGCCGTTACTTCGGCAGTTAAGTGCTAAGGCACCGAGCTTGCCCGGCGAGCGTCCATTGCTTTATTGTGCCCGCCAAATCAAATCGGAGTAGCGGCGTGGAGGTCGCGGGCAGCCGTTGCCGACACCCGCATACCCTAGGGTCGATGGAGGGAAAGGAAACCCCAAGAATGCACATCTTAACAAAACTCGCACATCTGTACCCCTATCCCGTATCGTAGTCGTAGCGATCATCACAAATGCGCATTGCAAACATAACTAACAGCAACAATGAAAGGTTGCCAGCAAAAGAGAGACATAAGCCTGAAATCAAGGTCGAGTAGGAGGCCAAGGAGCCAAGAACCAAGTAGGAGCCAAGGGAACCACGAAGTCGCTTAGCTGCCAGGAACCAAAGGGACCTCCGCCCCGGGGTAGGCTATAAGCCGCGGCGAGGACGCTTGCAACCAATGACCCGGGTCATAGCAACACAGGCCGACGAGCGACGCGACGCAGGCGCACGAGCACCATCACGTGCCGCACGCGCGGCCGCGACATCATGGGTCCGGCGATACGGACCGTCATCAATTCCACCTTTACTATTGGTACCGTCACCGGCCGTCGCTACTTTTTAATTCAATGCACAATAATATGCGGCTTACCCGGTACGGGTACCAATCTCGTACTCGGACTTCGCGATCATTTCATTCGTACAGGTACCGCGTACGATACGAGTCCGTAACTGGTACCCATGCGAACCAGACCGTCACGTTGGTACGGATTTCTGTAGTTCCGAACATGACAAAATGTACGGTAGTACTTTCGTAGATTGTCGAGTTATCGGACATCCATGCACCGTACAAATACAAACGGGCATCAGCGGATAAATAACAACGTCAAATATCAACGGTCCGATCCCCCGCGGAGAGGAAAAATCTACACGAGTCGGAGGAATACAATGGGAGTGCAGAACGAAGGCATCACGAATACTCCGATGCGAAGGTGCGAAGGATGCGAATATGAAGGATACGAAGATTAAACAGTTCATCACCATTCTTATTTTTCGGTCCCGAGCAAGCCCAGGCTGACAATATACGGAAAATCGCATGCTGGGCCTGCGCGCTTTATCGGGCGCTGCTGGCCACCCGCCGACGGCGACGGGAGAGCGCTGGCGCGCATCCGTGCATCGCCCCGCCAGCCGGCCTAACATCGGGAACTCTTCAAATACAGCGGTCGCAGCGCTGCATAAGCCGCTTTCGAGTAACTTTGCACACTACGAAGCTGCTGCTACTTAATCACACTCAGCTGCCTGCTCGCGGCCCTGGGTGATTCTTTGCCATGGATCTCCCCAAGTATCACCTAATGTCCCCTGACGAGGCCTTCTCGGCCGTCGGGGGCACCGACAAGCAGAGCGATCAGTGGATCGCCGCGCAGCGCGAGAAGTACGGCGCGAACAAGCTGAAGGAGGCCGAGACGCGCTCGCTGCTGTCCGTCATCGTCAGCAACTTCATCAACCCCATTAACGCCATCCTGGGCGCCGTGCTGGTGCTGGCGTGCATCCTGGAGGAGTGGATCGAGGCCGTGGTGGTGGTGCTCGTAATCTTGCTCAACTCGTGCATCTCCATCGTCCAGGAGTACAGGTCGGAGCAGAGCATGGACGCCATCCGCCACCTGGGCGGCGCCACCAACGCCAACGTTGTGCGCAACGGCCGCACGCAGTCCATCCCCCTCACCGACGTCGTCGTCGGTGACATCGTGGAGATGAAGCAGGGTGACGTGGTGCCAGCCGACATCCGCCTCCTCGAGGTGAACCCCCCCCCCCCCCCCCCCCCCCAAAACACTCGCGACAGAGCTGACACTGCGGGGACTGTTCATATCCATACCATAACATAGGGACCATTATCGCTGGCTTTTCAATGGCGGCCCAGAAGCACTCTCTACATGCGGCTTGGCGCCGTCGGCCCCGAGCGTCGACCTATCGAGCCTATCTGACTGTCGCCGTGCCTGTCGCAACCTCGCAGCTGAGTCGCCTGGAGGTCGACGAGGCCGCGCTCACCGGCGAGAGTGTCCCCGTGATAAAGACGCTGCCGGCCATCCCGCACCCCAAGAGCGTGGACGAGGACGTCGCCGTGGGCGACCGCACCAACATGTGCTTCCGCCAGACCAGCGTTGCCCAGGGCAGCGGCCGCGGTGAGTGACCCCGATCCGAGTATACTGCGGTGCTTGTCCTCACTGCGAGCTGTTAAACCAAGTTATCAAGCGTTCCGAGTCGAATCGCGATCGAAACAACTACGTGGCAGTGTGCTGAGCGGAAGGCACCTACTCATTGCTGCATTCGTTGTTGCAGGCGTGGTTGTGTTTGTCGGCGAGTCCACCGAGATCGGTAAGATCGCCGCCCGCCTGGCGACCGGGGGCACCAGCAAGAAGACTGCCCTGACAGTGACCATGGAGAAGCTGATGTACTTCCTGGTGTTTGTCGGTCTTGTGTTTGGTACGCTTGCCGACACGCGTTGTTGCATGCTGAGTTTGAATGCCGCATTATCCCAGCTGTCGATCGATCGCATGTATTTCTCGGGGGCATGATGGACTGATGCCGCGATGGTGCCGCACCTCCTCCCCTGCAGCCGTCTTCATCTTCTGGGCCTTCAACTGGGAGATCACCGACCAGGCTCTGCTCTACGCCTCCGCCACCCTGGTCGCCATCCTGCCCGAGGCCGCCATTGTGCTCATCACCGTTACCATGGCCATCTCCGTCAAGCGCATGGCCGCCTCCAACGCCATCGTGCGCAAGATGACCGCGCTGGAGCAGCTGGGCAAGGTCACAGACATCTGCTCCGACAAGACGGGCACCCTGACCGAGGGCAAGATGCGCCCCGCGCAGCTGGTGCTGACCCAGCAGGACGGCACCCCCTTCCACGAGCTCACCCCCAACGGCCCCGCCAACAGCCGCAAGGCCGAGTGGTCCACCCCGCTCACCTCGCTCCAGGGCGACGCCATGTCCTGCCTGGGCGATGCCCTGCGCGCACTCATCCTGTGCAGCAGCACCAGCA
Organism: Tetraselmis striata; assembly: GCA_006384855.1. NCBI lineage: Eukaryota > Viridiplantae > Chlorophyta > Chlorodendrophyceae > Chlorodendrales > Chlorodendraceae > Tetraselmis > Tetraselmis striata. The sequence goes on along the minus strand of VCJN01000594.1, from coordinate 17,580 downwards.
TGGTGCAGGTGGGCGACGGAGATGACCTGGAGGGCCACGGCTCCCCCACCGAGCTGGCGCTGATGGAGATGGCCTGGAAGGTGAGCTACGGCATCCGCGACCGCGTACCTGACCTGAATGCCGCCAAGGCCGGCTGGCAGTCCCGCGGTACCTTTGACTTTGACTCCAAGACCAAGACCATGAGCACCGGCTGGTACCACGCCGAGCTCGCCACCAGCCTGTGCACCGTGAAGGGCGCCCCCGAGTCCATCCTGCCTCGCTGCGCCGGCAACCCGGGCGCCAACAGCCGCCTGGTGGCCATCATGGACCACCTCGCCTCCCAGGGCCTGCGCGTGTTGGCCGTCGCCCAGCGCACCGACCTCTCCCTGGCGGAGTCCACTGCCGACATTGCCAACTCGGAGCGCAGTGACATTGAGAAGGACCTGCGCCTGCTGGCGCTGTGCGCCGTGCGTGACCCGCCCAAGCAGTCCTCCATCACCGCTGTGGCGCAGTGCTTCACCGCCGGCATCGTGGTGCGCATGCTCACCGGCGACCACCCCGCCACCGCGGAGGCCATTGCCAAGGAGATTGGCATCATCCCCGAGGGCCCTGCTGGCAAGGGCGTGGTGACCACTGGCCCCAAGATGGACGCCATGACCGACGAGGAGCTGGACGAGATGGAGGAGCTGCCCCTCATCGTGGCGCGCTGCTCCCCGGAGAGCAAGGTCCGCATGGTGGAGGCGCTGCACCGCCGCGGGAAGATCGTGGCGATGACTGGTGACGGCGTGAACGACTCCCCCAGCATCAAGGAGGCGGACATTGGCATTGCCATGGGCATCACCGGCTCCGACGTTACCAAGGGCGTGGCCGACATTGTGCTGGCGGACGACAACTTTGCCACCATCGTGAGCGCGGTGCGCGAGGGGCGCCGCATCTTTGCATCCATCAGCAACTTTGTCATGCACCTGCTGAGCGGCAACATGGCCGAGGCGGTGGTGCTCCTCATCTCGCTGGGCTACATCATCGACGACCAGGGCTACCCCATCTTTGTGCTCAGCCCCATCGCCATCCTGTTCATCAACACCGCCACCGGCAGCGGCCCCGCCATCGGTATCGCCCTGGACGACTGCGCGCCTGACCTCATGCGCCGCCCGCCGGTGTCCCACTCCATCTTCACCAAGGAGTGCATCATGGACTGCGTGGTGTACGGCTTCCTCATGGGCGGCATGTCCCTGGCCGCCTTCTCCATCTTCCTGTGGTTTGGCTCCGACGGCAACCTGGGCGTCAACTGCAACACTAACGAGGGTACCAACTGCGAGACGGTGCTGGAGGCGCGCGCCTGCTCCTTCCTGGCCCTCAACACCCTTCTGCTGCTGCACGCGTACAACTGCCGCCACCAGCGCCTGCCCTTCTGGAAGTCGCCTCTCAACAACAAGGTCCTTTTTGGCTCCTTCATCATCGGCACCCTCATCTGCGTGCCGCTGCTGTACGTGCCCTACCTCTCCACCAAAGTCTTCAAGCACTACGGCGGCTCATGGGAGTGGGGTATGATCGCCGCCATGAGCGTGGCCTTCATGGCCCTATGCGAGTTCTACAAGCTCCTCAAGCGCTGCTTCATGCCTGCGCTCACCACCTACACCGACAAGCCCGAGGTGTCCATCAAGGTGGACGGCGCCAAGCGCCTGAACGCCTCCACGTAATGCCAGTGGGAACGCCCGATGTCCTCACTACATGGGCACCAGTCTGCCTCGCTGAGCTTATCAATATAACACACTAATATCACATTGGTATATCATAAAATAGAACCTCAAAGATTATCTCATGTAAATAACATGTCAAGCTAGAACCAACGGTTCCTGGCAACAGCTTGGAACTGGCTGCTGACTGTTCTCAATGACTTGCTTGCGCAACTGCTTGGAACTTGCTGCACCATGTGGCAGTGGGCGTGGTGTTATTCATGATGGGCATCTTCCCATGCTGCAACTTGCGGCCATCCGGTGAGGCCACAGCACGGGCACCTACCCCAGATGACCATGATGTCTTTACACCACAATGTGGTGTAAGACATGATGTGGTGAGGAAGGGGGGGGGGCACTTACATGTCATCTTTCATGCGTCGAGGTGCATGTCTCTTTGATATGGCGCATGTCTCTGCAGCAGGAATACCCTGCACTCAGGTTTTGGATTCCAAACCCGCTGGCAGTGTGCTGCCGCAGCTTGTTCCTAAATCAGTGCGCTGGTAGGGGCGCCAACCATACGGGCGCGTGTACTTTTCTTAGTTGATGAATTCCCCTGCCAGCCTTCATTTCCATTTTCCGTGTACCACCCCTTTCTCCTTGCGCTCTGCCTCAGTCTCTCTCGCTCTCTCTCTCTCTCTCTCTCCCTCCCTTGTCTGTGGTGATGGTGAGGGTTGCTGCTCACACACTTGACGACGCCAAGGGAGCACCGACGCATGCACAGGTATCTACTTGCGGCGGACATAGTCCGTGCCGGGTGATGCACCTTGTGGGGAGGCTGCGGCAGCCGGATGCGTTGCCTGCAGCCAGCTTTCGCCTACATCACAACATCCATGGCCGTCCCTCATCCAGCAGCCATACTAGATACACATGAGGGGTATGGCATGCACTCCTTGGCTCGCATGCACAGGCACTACACATGCCACAGCCGTATGTATGCAGCCTTCTTTATTTACATCATATGACATGCCAATTGTAGCATTTCGTAGCAAAAACTGCATTGTACCTGTGGGTTGCGGGAAAGGAAATCCAAGAACCCACATTTAGACATTTCAAAAGGAGGTAGGCAAGGGGGATTAGCCACTTCGGTCTTCAGGTTTGAGGAGGGGGCGGGGCGGCGCCGGGCGGAGCGGGGGCGCTGCCGAGAAGGCTGCGAAGGACCACTTATCAACCCTGCGGGGGCGGCCGGGGGGGGGGGGGGGGGGGGGGCGCTCTATTGATGCGGCTCCCGGCCCGCTTGAGCCAGTCCCCAAGGTGCATGGAGGTAGCGGCGTTCCACGTAAGGGTGGAATAGCACCGTCGCCCGGGAGCGCCCAGAATCGGTCGGGGTGCTGGTGGGGGGGGGGGGGGGGGGGGAGGGAACGCCGCGTCGCGGTAGATGACGACGAAGCGGCGCAGAAGAACTGTCTAACTTGGCACGGCGGCGGCATGGAGTTGCAATAGGGGCGTGAACCCGTCTCGACGCTTACGGTGTCCCGCCTTCTCGCGGTTGACGAAGAGGTGATGTTGTGGGCGTCGACGGCCATGTCGTTGAGTCGAAAGGAGACGATGGACTCACCACGGGAGTAAAACATCAACGTCGAGCAGATCGCGTCGCCGTTGCGAAGGATGTTGCCGTAGTCGCTGGCGGTCGTGGGAATGGCAGCCAGCAAAGTCGTCGAGGATGTCGGTGATGACGTCGCATGCCAGGTGGTCGCGCCGAAGCTCCTCGTTGGTCTTGAGCTGACGGATTTGAAGCGCGCGCTCCATGTCGATGGCTGGACCGGTAGCCGGGGCGTCATCCCGACCGGTGTGACGCAGGAAGCTGTTGAGGGCGGAGAGGCAGGGTTGCAGAGAGCCAGCGCCGATAGATGGCGCCGTGCTCCGCAATCCACGCGAGGTAGCGGACGCAAGTTGCCTCGGTGCAGGCTAGAGGGGAGAGATACTTTCCTCGTGGATGTAGAAGTCGGCGAAGAGGCGGATCTTGCCCTCGTAGTTTGAGTAGGTGCCGGCCGTGAGCGATGTAGTAAGGAGGTGGAGCACCTTGGCGCCCCCGTCGTTCGTGCCGTACAGAGCTTCGATGCTGCATCGCATGAGCTCGCTCCATGGGGCTTTCGCCTCGGCGTCTTGCGATTAAGTACGTAGGCATCTTCGCGGTGCGCCGAAACGCGCCGTACGCCGTTGCAAGGTTCGATGATGGCACTCAATGCGTGCTTGGTGACGACGGGGCCGGGAGTAGCACAAAGGTGATGTGTGAAGGGCATGGTGTTGTAGCCGCTGATCTCGTAACGGGCGTCGCACGAGTACTAGCCCGTCGGGCCGCCCGTGAGAGGCCGTTGTGTGAGCGTCTCACGGGCAAAGAGGGTTAGCGCTGCTTGTCGGGGTTGGCGCGCAAGCAAGGGGGAGTCGGTGTAGACTCGTGATGTAGAAGGGCAGAACGAAGCCGGAGGGGTTGACTCAGGCGAGGGCAGCGGGCGGACGGCGACCCGGACCCGTGGATCAGTGGTGCGGAGTCCCGCTCATGCCGACGTCGACTCCAATGCACCGTTGCTTGGAAGGCACGACCATAGCATGTAGTGTGTCCTCGAACCGCATATGCTTGGGGACGGTGGAGCACCCCATCATTCGGCTTTGTCGTCCGTCGGAGCCTCGGCCTTCGCCATATTGCCCTTACCATAGTCCTTGGTGACGTCCTTGGCGAAGGTGGTTCGTGACGCCGTCGTCTCGCGCGGTGGGCGTGCGTTCTATCGAGACTGTCGCGGTTGCCGTCGCCGTCGTGCGACAGTCTCGATAGTAGAGGGACTAAAATAACACAAACGAAGGTGACGTGTAGTGGTGGTGCAAAGACGAACGGCTTGGATATATTGCTTCATTATCACAACGCTTACCGGCTTGGGGTTGGGCGCCTTGCCAGCGGAGATTATCATCAAACGACCCACCGGTGGCTGGTGCAAGGGGATCGTCCGGCGCGGGGCGACGGAGGCAGTAGGTGGGCCTCGGCCGCGAGCTGGGCCATGCGGGGCGCCTGGGTTGGTGTGTGCTGGTTGTGGAGGGATGCTCGAGGGGGGTAGTGGCCTCCGAGGCCTTCCTTGTCGCGATGGGGGCGTGGGCTACGGCCGGTGGAGCCGGCTCGGGCTGCGGGGCGGGATCTACGATTGTCGCCGGCTGGTCGACTTCCGATGGCGGGTCGTCGTCGTCCATCTCCGTGTCTTGAGGGGTTGCCACGGCCGGGGCGGGGTGGGCTGCTTGCAGCTGGCTAGTTGGTGGTGGCGGGAGCTCCCAAGGGAGCTGGCCGCGGTGCATCGCCATCTGGTAGGTTGTACCATATTCCTTGCAACTAGTTCGGCGCCGGTTGGCGAATAGTCGCCATCCTCTCCCGCCTATGTAGGTGCGTGGTGGTACTGGTTGTGACGAGTTTCGAGTCAGGCCCCATGTTAGTGTGAGTCTAGCTTTGCTCGTCCCTGCTGGATCGGCGGCAGCTGGCATAGGGGCGCGCCGGGTCACCGCCCGGACGTCGTGAGTTGATGTGTGTACCCCGAGCTTGGGGCTGAGGGTGCGGATCGGGTTCAAAAACATACGGTTGCGCAAGTCGTCCCCCGCCGAACGGTTGCGGGTCACCAGCAGATCGTTGAATAGCAGGGTCGCCAGCTTGTTCGATATCGCGGCTCGTCGCCAAGCGGCAGGTCTACCCACGTACGCGGGATTTATTGACTTTAGGAAGGCATATGACACCGTACCTCATGAGATTTCATTCCTCAAACTACAAGCCATATGAGTTACGGGTCATATGCTTACCTTCATTGAAACTTTATACAAGGATAATATGGTACGGATCAAGACAGGGGTGGCCCCGGGAACACTATCAGACCCCATACCCATTGAGCGTGGCCTCCGACAGGGATGCCCCGCTTCCCCCATCCTATTCAACATATTTATTAACGATATATTCGATGGGGTAGACCATCTAGGGTGTGATGTACCAGGGTGCACCGACACATTACCGGCAAGGCAACCACTAAGGGTGCCAGGTCAGTTATACGCGGACGACGCTGTTGGTATCACATGCTCGTTCGATAACCTGCATGCCATGTTCGCCCACTTCTCGCAGTGGGCGGAGGAGCATTTTATGGGGTTGGGGGTACTTAATTGTGGGGTGATGGCATTAGGCCGATATTCCGACGAGACCGCGTTACGTGAACAAGCTGCCCGATGGCAGCTTGGGGGGGGACGGGTACCGGTTGTAAATGAATATAGGTACTTGGGTACGGTCATGAAGTCGGATTTAGGTATGCAACACATAGTAGACGACCGGGTTAAGAAGGGTATATAAACGCGCTATTGAGGCGCTCGATTCGGTATTAGTCGGTGGACGGGACATAATTCCTAGTAATGTGCGTGTGTCGGTTTTAAAAACCTGTGTACTGCCGGTTTTAACTTATAGGTGTGAAGTATGAGGCATGGATAGAAATAGCGGCGCAAATAAATTACAAACCGTACTCAATCAATGCTTGCGGTGCCTCATTGGGGTTGGTAAAAACTCCCCTGGGGTGGCCACTGCACCGATGATGCGGGAATTGGATATTGCGCCCATAGAGGCTACGGCCGCTGCGGCACGGGCTCGGGCGTTCCTAAAAGCATCCGACTTGAATACATGTATATCCCATTTAGTATATCAGTCAAGTCGGGCGCGCCCTAACACGTGGACGTCAGGGACTGTGCGGTGGTTAGATTGACTAGCTAGGGCGAACGTAGGGCTAGCTGAGGGGGCGCACCTTTCACTTGAGTGGAAGTCACTAGCCGCGCGCGATGCCGCTAAACTAGTAAAGGCATCGGTGTGGGCGCGCTACGAATCGTCGGCATCGTTAGCACGCAATAACACCTGGGGTATATATGTCCAGGCGTCCCATGCGTCAAACCCGTTGCCACAGTACGGTGTGGGTGTCCCCGCGGGGGTTGTGGCCGGGTTGCACATTATGATACAATTACGCACCCGAGTATTTCCCGCTACCCGCCGATTGGCCCGGATTCATGCCATGCATGAGCGGTTCCTTGAACACTGCCCTGCATGTGGCGGAGGTGAATCTGAGACTATCGAACATATGTTGGTGGAGTGCCTGCGGTGGGGGTATCACCGTCATAATTTTGGGTTGTTAGTTCCGGAGTTCATGGATTTTATTAGTAGTCAGGTTATTGCGTCAACACCTGAGGAGTTAACTGCCTTAATTTTGGGCGGGGTCCCCCCCTCCCATCACGGCGCCCTGAATTTTACTGGGAATGGGAAATTTTTCCAGCTATGGCGTCGGGCCCTCCCTCACATTGCCTTTTTTGTTGCACATGTATCGCACTCCCGAAATGCTTTGCTCCGCGGGTTGGGGCTTGCCCCAGCTCGCATTACTCGAATGGGCCTGTTATACTCCATTTCCCTATAGCCACAATGTTCTGCTATACTAGCAGGTATAACTCCCCGCAAAGGTAGTACGACTACGCATCCGCGGAGTCGCTGTACATATTAGTATTGCGGGCGTAAATATTAGTAGTATAAGGCCGAAGACTGTCCTGGAATTCTCTAGAGTTCTCTGACTCAAGCCTTACGTGGCTAACACAGCACGGGTATTCCATGACACCCGGCTAACATAGCACAGGTATGACTATGACCTCGGCGGGTATAAATACCGCCTCGGACAAGTCTACTAGGTAGAATTCAGAGACAGAACTATAACCCAGGAACCCCTGTAACCAGAAGAGATTGGCCATACTTTCTAAATCCTTCCGCTGCATCCTAAAGGGCCTAAAGAACAGGCTTAAGCTAGAGCCTAACACTTGGTTTCGGAGCTTAGACAGCGGTAAGCGACGTAAAGATGGCTACACCAGGAGAGACGCCACCTGAGGACAGCGGAAGCTTTCCGGTAGCGGCCACTGCCGGCGAAGCACAGCCGATTCCGCTCGAAGGAGGTCAAGAGGGCACGCAACCGACCCTCGCAACTATGATGAGCATGCTTCAACGACTAGCCGACCGAGTCAAGACTATGTCGACGGAGCAAGCGAAGATGCAAGATGTAGCGCAAACTACAACGGCGGCAATGGCGGAGATTCGCCGCTTGGACGAGTACGTGCGACAAGGCTTCAGTCATTTCGACGACCGAGTGAACCGGAGCCGAGTTGTAGAGCAGCAGATGCGAGACCAGCTTCGTTCTGCCCGGACCAGCGACATGCCTGGGCTCATGCCGAGCGATGTGAAACCAGCGAAGATCGAGAAGCTATCGACTACGAATATCGACGAGCTACGGAACTGGTTTCGTCATGCACGGGGTTACCTGAAATATCACAACGTAAACCCGGAGGAACCTCGTAGCGTGTACTGGGCATCTGGCTATTTTCACGGACCCGTATCCAAGTGGTGGTACGCGCAAGTGGCGAGTACGCACGACGAAATTGGCGGCGGTTTTACCGGTATTACGCACATGGAGGCGGCACTAATCACCGAATTCTGTGGACGTACACCGGCGAAGCAAGCTCGTATCAATCTGGATCGCGCGACACAGCGGACTACAGTACAGAAGTACGCGAATTATTTCCGCGAGCAACTACTGGAGTTACCACATCGTCACGAGGAAGATAATGTACATGACTTCCAGCGCGGACTGAAACCCCATATTCGAAAGGAGGTTGCCCTGAAAAACCCTAAGACCCTGGCAGAAGCTGTACAGGCAGCTCTGGCTGTTGAAGCTGCGGAGCGGGAGACAGATGTGCACCGCGAGATCCGTCGCGAGCGCCTAAACATCATGGACGACGATGGCGACGACGACGAGCAGTACTACAGCAGTGCTGAGGGTGAGGCTACAGAACAAGAAGACGACCTGTTGATGGCGCGGCGATTGACCGAGGAGGAGTTTGAGAGATTTAAGAAGGAAGGTCGCTGCTTTATCTGCAGGGCGAAAGGTCATGTTGCGTCCGCGTGCCCGAGCAAGAAGAAGAAGATTTCTGAATATCGACCCAGAAAGACCCGGCCGGAAACTAAGACGTGAGTCGGCCGCGCGCGGCGCGCGACAGGGTGAAGGACTGTCCCCTAAAACGGCTCGCGAGACTACAGAAGTACAGCCCTCGTATCCTCGAACGACACTGAGGCCTGATTTCCTCCACAAGGATTTCAGCGACTGGATGGTACATCGCGAATTATTTCACGAGTACACGAAGAAATACGGACCCTGCGACCTGGACGGAGCTTGCAATAATGACGGCCTGAATTCTCAAGTTTCTGGTAGTTTTTGCTGTCCGACGCGCCCGTTTCAGGAACAGGATCTCGGAGAATATCGGCTTATTTGGCTAAATGCCCCGTATGACCGAATTGAAGAATTTTTGGGCCACTACCTTCGACAGAAGTTATTGCATCCGCATCTACGAGCAATTATTGTGGTCCCAAAATGGTCGCGTAAGCCGTGGTTTCGACTACTTAGAAATTTTCGTCTGGTGGATGAGTTGCCAGCGGAGACTTCTGTGTTTACGTGCCCAACGAACGATGGCATAGAAGGTGCGAGACAAGATGTTGGCCCCACTCGATGGGCGACACAGATCTACGCTGACGATGGCGCCGGCGTACGGTTTCTACCGCAGCACCTGAGAACCCCACCGAAGCCTGAGTGGACGCACTCGAAGGTTCTAGTAACCGATGGAAGACGAGTGCTTCTGACTGTAGAAGACAGCGGACTGATTTGGTTTCCGGAAGGCAAGCGCGGCGACACGGACGCGACGCCGGAGACAACAGCAGTACGACGATTACTCGAGCAAACTGGGTACCGGGTACAGGAGAGCAATCTACGGTACCTCGGCACTCAGCGGACGGGAGACAACCGGTGTCCCGTATACCTGTATCGCGTTCGTCGTAATACTGTACCTACGAATACCCCTTTGAACCGTGCACTATGGACAACCTGGAAGAAATTATTGGAGGCACGAAGTACGGGTTATCTGGAGACGGAGACAGTACGCTACCCACTACGGTACGAAAGCTTCGGCGAACAAATTGATGAATATGTCAACCGTAACGTCCGACTACCTGGCGAAGACTCCACATCGCGTTTGTGCAACGTATCTTCACCGAGTGGTACCCGACTGCTGACTATTACTGGCGAATTGCGAGGACGACACTGTAAAATACTGGTGGACTCTGGTGCAACCGAAAATTTTGCGAGTACCGAATGGGTGCAATTGCATCAGTGCCCTACAGTATCCGGAGGAAAACACCGTATAAAACTGGCGAACGGCAGTATGAGTACCAGTACCAAACGGCTGAGGAGCGAATTACTTACCGTAGGAGCTTTCGACTATAAATTGGACGCTATAGTTACAGACCTGGAGAAATTCGACATTATTCTCGGACAACCTTGGCTGGAAACAGTTAATCCTGACATCGACTGGACTGCTAAAATTATTAAACACCGGAAGACTGGACAACACATTGCTACAGCGGAACAGTATACAGTACCTACGACGGTTTACCATCTGGACGCGGCTAAGATGGCGAAGGAGCTGAGGAAGAGTCGCGGCGAGGAACTGTTTGCTGTTGCAGTACGCGAGGTGTTCGATGCGGTAGCTGAGCTGCGCACGGACCAGTCGACCGAGTGGACCGAGGAGCTCAAGGAGTCCCTTATGGAGTTTGCAGACATCATCGCGGAGCCTACTGACCTGCCACCGGAGCGCGAGTTCGACTTTGAGATCAACCTGGAGAGTGATGAACCCCCCAAAGAACGAACGTACCGTATGTCACCAGCGGAGTTGCAGGAGGTACGGTCACAACTGGAGGAATTGTTGGCAAAAGGGTGGATTCGTCCGTCCAAGTCAAACTACGGCGCCCCAATTTTATTTGTGCGTAAGAAAGACGGCACTCTGCGTATGTGTGTGGACTACCGTAAATTGAATGACCTTACGAAGAAAGACCGGACCCCGCTTCCTCGTATCGACGAATTATTGGACTCATTGCATGGTGCGACTATTTTCAGTACTCTGGACCTGTACAAAGGCTACCATCAAGTACGAATTAAACCGGAAGACATCCACAAAACAGCGTTCCGGACACACTATGGACTCTACGAGTGCTGTGTGTTACCTTTCGGCTTGACAAACGCCCCAGTTGGATTCCAGACTATGATGAACCGTGTTTTGAGCCCATATCTCGGCAAATTCTGCGTGGTATACCTGGACGACGTGCTGATCTACAGCAAGACAGCTGAAGAGCATCTCGAGCACATCAGATTGGTGCTACGGGAGTTGCAACGACATCACTTGCATATCAAGCTGTCGAAGTGTTCGTTCGGCAGTACTAGCGTGGAGTTTTTGGGCCATATCGTCGAAGCAGGACAGATCAAGATGGACCCCCGGAAGGTGGAAGCAGTTCAACAGTGGCCCGTGCCGAAGACAGTAAAGGACGTACGAGGTTTTCTCGGCCTTGCTGGCTATTACCGCAAGTTCATCCCTAACTTCGCGGCTATTGCGGCGCCACTACATGACCTGACGAAGAATCAACCGGAGTTTGTGTGGACGCCTCGTGCTGATGCAGCGTTTCGTGCATTAAAGGACGCAATGGTACGAGCACCTGTACTGAGTATACCGGACACATCTGCGGACGCCCGTTACACATTGTACACAGATGCTTCTGGATTTGCAGTGGGAGCTGTGCTGCTGCAAGATCAAGGCTCAGGACTTCGACCTGTCGCGTACCATGCACGCAAGATGAACAAACACGAAGTTCACTACCCGGTACATGAGCAAGAGTTGTTAGCGGTTCGTGATGCACTCATCAAGTTCCGATGCTACCTTGATGGAGCGGCGGGCTTTACGGTCATCACCGACCATGACACGCTACGGCACTTCTTTCGCCAACGCGATTTGTCGACGCGGCAAGTACGATGGCTGCAAGTGTTTGCGCCTTACCAACGACATATGGACATCGTCTACAAGCGAGGAGCTGCCAATCATGCGGACGCCCTCTCTCGGCGACCCGACTTGAAGGATGCGCTACAGAAGCTAGATCTGCTGAACAACTGGTCAGAAGACGAGGCTGACTGCGAAATAAATTCAGTTTTATTTGCTATGGAGTCGCGACTACAAGCGGACAACAAGTTTTACGACGAAATCAAGACCGCATATGACTCCGACGAGTACCTGAAATCGCGGAAAGCTTTACCATCCTGGCTAGTACGTCACAGTAATGGTCTACTGTACGCCTACGGCTCACGACTTTACGTACCAAATGTGGCGGACCTGCGACAACGAGCACTGTACGAACTACATGACGCGCCTACTGTTGGACACCCAGGAGGACGACGACTACTGGCGCGTACTGTGGAACTGTACTGGTGGCCCCGTATGAAACATACTGTCACTAACTACATGCGACGCTGCCCTACCTGTCAACGTACTAAGGCGGCCCGGCATAAGCCATACGGCTTACTTCAGCCCCATGACGTACCGTCACGACCATTTGAGGTAATATCCCTGGATTTAATCACAGATCTTCCGGAGTGCCAGGGGTATGACTCAGTAGTGATTTTCGTATGTCTACTGTCAAAGCGAGTAATTGTTGAGCCAACTACGAAGACAGTTACTGCTGAAGGCCTGGCGGAGATTATGCATCGCTCAGTTTTTCGTCATTTCGGCCTACCGGCTAAACTCATCTCTGACCGAGACCCCAGATTTATGTCGGAATTCTGGCAAGATATGTTCAAGACCATGGGTACTAAGCTGAACATCTCTACAGCTTTTCATCCAGCAACCGATGGCCAGACGGAACGCACTAACCAAACTTGGGAGCAAGTGCTACGCTGCTACGTGCACCCCCTGCACGATGATTGGGTCAACCACCTCACCAACGTGGAGTTTGCGATCAACGCTGCTCAGTCGACTTCGACTACTATGTCCCCTTTCAAGGCGACTTTGGGATTCGAGCCGACTACACCTGCTACTACTCAACTCGCAACCGAGCCAACTCGAGCTCTTCCGGAACACGTCAAGTATGTACAGGAGCTTCATCGCTTCGCGCATGATTGCGTACTGGAGGCTCAAACTCGTATGCAGACTGCAGCTAATCGTAAACGACTACCCGTACCATTCAAGACCGGCGACAGAGTTAAGCTGAAAGCGTCTCATCTGAAGTTTATTCAGCAACCCTGTGCTAAGCTACGCGATCGCTACGTGGGCCCCTTCGTCATTACAGAGCAGATCTCGCCAGTTGCTTTCCGATTGCAACTACCTGCGGGCGTACGAGTCCACGACGTGGTGCACGCGAGTATGCTGGAAAAGTGGTATGACGACCCTGACCAACCGGCGAAGTCTGAACGAGTACCGATTGTCCACGACGCAAACCGATTCCATGTTCAGGACATACTCGATGTTGCCTTCAACAACAATGGCACTGGACTACTGTTTCGAGTGCGATGGGCGTTCCCGTACAACGTACCAAGCGAAGACACCTGGGAGCCCCTACGCGGAGTCAAGCACCTGGACATTTTCCGGTCGTTCTTACTGTCTAAACCATACCGACAGTTTACTGAGAGCCCAGACTTCATTCGGTTCCGGAATCGCTACCCAAGCCGAGTACCTTCCGCCTGAACTTCAAAAAAAAAAAAAAATCAAGACCAAGACTGTAGTTTCCTGTAGTTCTGTTACACCTGCACAGCGAGGACGCTTGTGCTTAAGGGGGAGAGCGTGTTATACTCCATTTCCCTATAGCCACAATGTTCTGCTATACTAGCAGGTATAACTCCCCGCAAAGGTAGTACGACTACGCATCCGCGGAGTCGCTGTACATATTAGTATTGCGGGCGTAAATATTAGTAGTATAAGGCCGAAGACTGTCCTGGAATTCTCTAGAGTTCTCTGACTCAAGCCTTACGTGGCTAACACAGCACGGGTATTCCATGACACCCGGCTAACATAGCACAGGTATGACTATGACCTCGGCGGGTATAAATACCGCCTCGGACAAGTCTACTAGGTAGAATTCAGAGACAGAACTATAACCCAGGAACCCCTGTAACCAGAAGAGATTGGCCATACTTTCTAAATCCTTCCGCTGCATCCTAAAGGGCCTAAAGAACAGGCTTAAGCTAGAGCCTAACAGGGCCGATGCCCAAACGGGTAGGGCGGACCTTTCGTGGTCAGTGCCGGGTATTTTGATGGCAGTGTTTTAGACGTGTTGGAAATTCCGTCACTGGCCTCCAATTAGTCTTGCAGAATGCTTCAACAATTTGCTTGATGACTATAACGGAGCGTCGCCTTCCCAGGGCTTTCCGTAACTGGATTGCTGCCTAAACGGCCGTCGTAGAGACGCTAGGGTTTAGGGGTTTAGGGTTTAAGGGTTTAAGGGTTAGGGTTCCTTCAAACCCTAAAAACCCTAAAACCATTTCACTGGTGCCAGTCCTGTCCCGGGGGCGAATAAAAAAGCAGGGTGACTTGTGTGGCACCGCCGGCACCGGGGGGGAGATCGATTGGGGGCTGGCGGGACATGCGGTTCAAAACGCGGAGGTGGCGCGGGCAACGGGTGGGACCCGGGTGCATGCGAATTGTTTTTTGCGGCAATGGCTGTTCGGATCTTGGGGGGTTGGGTTATGCCGCCGCGCGGCGCATCGAGAGTGGCGCCGACCGAGGCGTCATTGTTGGGAAAAAGGGCGATTATTGAGTCAAAATGGGCACATTTCTGGACCCAAAATTGCACCCCCTTAACTCAATATTGTACCCCTTTCGGGGGGTGCAAATTTGAGTAACACCTAACACTGTACGAATATACTGTGAAACTGGCCTTTGACACATTCCTTTTCTTGCCAACACTGTACGAGGTATTGTTCAGTGAATGAACCTGCACTATGTACTACACGCCTGTCCACCGCCCTTTGACGAGATGCGTCGCTACCCTTCCATGCTAATAGTTTTTTCTGGCCTCGAATGCTACGCCGCCACCGTGCTTCCCACTCATCTACCCCTCGCAAGCTCCCTCGCGCTTATATTCTTTGAGGCATCTTAACGCTTCTCGGTGCACAAAAGCATGGCAGACCAACCTGGCAGAGCAAAACGCACATCTGCCCGCTTGCAGAGTCTTGTGCGTGGCGGGGACATCTGCGACTGCACTTGGCTTTGACCCACACTGTGAGATTCAGATGTGACGCAAGTGTGCCCTACTGGTGACGAACGACGACATACGGGGACGATACGGGACGGACGAGGGACGTGGATTTCATACCGAGTAGCGACGACTATCGCGCGCGACCTGTAAAGTACTATATGAATTTCTCGTTTCCATAATTTTATCAAATTGATATGCGCACGCGGGCTCGCGTGTCGCCCGCCGACGCGGAGTACCCGGGCTAAGTACAGGCGGCTGCACGTACTCGCTGCACATCGCTGCACATCGCTGACCCCGCGGTGTGCGGCGATGTGCGGCACGACGGGCTGAGGTGTGGGCGGATGTAGGTGGTACGGTAGGTGGTAGGCGGTAGGTGGTGTTCGTAGGTGCGCGTTTTAATGCAGCCGCCCTAACTGCTGATGATTGTGTAACGCCCCAGCACGCGCATGAAGTACGGGGTCGCCTGGCGGTCACAGCCGCTCACCGCTGAACCAAGCGCGGACAACCGCGCACTCGCATTTGTGCTCCCTGCCGGTGGTGGGCTACATCCACCCCAACTCTCAACCCCCCCCCCCCCGCGCGCGCGCGCGGCAGCAGGCATGCCGGGAGAGGGATGGATGTCGAGTGTGTCGAAGAATGGCGTGTACACATGCAAGCACTGCCACGGCATCGTGACGGGCAGTAGTGAAAGGACGGCGCGAGAGCGGCACTTCCGGAAATACCCGAACTGTAGCCACTCGTTGAAGCGTGCGGCTAAGTTGCGCCGCAAGGCCGCCTTATTACAAGCAGCAACAACAGGGCGGCAGCAGCAGCAGCAGCAGCGGCAGGGGCGGCAGCAGGAGTAGCTGCAGCCGTCGGAAACGGCCGGCCGGCGCCGGTCTCGGAGGACGATGGGATGGGTGTGGGGGAGGACCCCGTTGGCGAAGACGGTATGGACATCGACGCGCCTGCGTGGCCGCCGGCGGACGTGGAAGCTGCCGATGAGGGCGTGATACGGAAAGGCGATCCCGGTGACTTCTACATGAAGGTCATCGCCAAGAAGTTCCGGGGAGTATGGCACTACGGCGTGATAACCGGCGTCGTTACCGAGTGGGTGTTGGAGGACTACGGCGGGGCGACCCAGTGGCGCGCTGTTTTCGAGGACGGTGACATTGTGGACCTTCTGCGTTTTGAGGTGAGTGGGCCCGGCCTGCGTGCGGGTGGCACCATTCAACTGCGGTTGTATGGAATCACACGCACCCGCCCGGTCGGCGTGGGAGGTTGTGGAGGCTATGGCGGCTGCCCAGGAGCACCCCCATGTGGATGCGGACGGGGATGCTCGCTTGGTAACCGTCCATGGAGGCGATGACTTGTCCAGTGAATCACGCACCTTGCCCGGCGTGCGTTCAACACAACCCGGCTGGCGGAGGCCAAGCACAACACTGGCTGCCATGGCGTGTGCCATGTGCATGTGGTCCTGGGCTATGTCAGCGGCCGGGGCAGCGCGGCGCCAAGGCGCGGCGGCCAGGGCAGCGCGGCGCCAAGGCGCGGCGGCCGGGGCAGCGCGGCGCCAAGGCGCGGCGGCCGGGGCAGCGCGGCGCCAAGGCGCGGCGGCCGGGGCAGCGCGGCGCCAACGCGAGTGGGATGGGCGGGGCAGCGGTTGCTACCGAGTGAGGCGTAGCATCGTTTGCAGTAGCAACGCAGCCTTTCCGGTGTGACGCCGCCTGGATGTAACCCAGCAGTACGCGCAAAGTGCAAGTGCAAGTCCAGGAATTGGACCGTTTTGACTCAAAAATGTGCCCTGTACCCGTCATGTTGCTCCTCGGGTCTGTTGATGTCCATGGTGGCTGTAGTGATGGTATCTTGTGGAGCTTGCTCTTCACGCCTCAGTGGGCGCTGGCCGGCAGTTGGCTTAGTGGTGGGTCGTCCGGTCGACGTTCGGTCCACAGTTTCACATGAGTACACTATCAGCACTAGTACGCGCGCCGGCTCGCCCGGATTTAATACATACGCAGTACTTCGCCCGTGTTAAGAGCCGGCTGGAAAGTGCGCAGTAAGCGTTGGCGAGCATATGTCTTCGCACCGCTTGCGATGTTCGCATGGTGCACGCGGTCCTTGTTGAGCTCTAATAGCTCGGTGAATTCGGGCGAACCCGTGTTTTCGGTGCCAGAGCGGGGGTAGCGCTCCTGCACGTCTTCTAGGGCGAAGGTGTCGCCGTTGTGCATGTGCGTGTCCGACAGCTTGCGAAGGTAGGCCAAGCGGAACCGATGACCGTAGTCGACGGCCTCCATGATGTGGACGACGGCCTCGAGCCGCTGTCCGAAAGCATGCATAACCCCATCGGTGACGCACGCCACAGCCAACAGCTTGCGCAACTCGACGGCCAAGCCGGCAATGAAGGCCCCGCAGCACGCGGCGTGGTAGTACTCGCCCGCTGCCGGCTGAAGACGAGGGTAACCAATAAGCATGTACTCGGGCACGCGCGGTCGAGGGCGATGAGGAAAAGCCCCGGGCGTCGCACACTGTCGGGAGGCATCCCGTTCTCGAAACTCGGCAGAGCAGTAACGACGGCGGTTTTATAATCAAGATAGCGGGGTTGGCTGGAAGGAGCGAAGGTCGCACGGACATTTTGGTCCATACCACCGGCGCGGGACTCGTTCCCGCCCGGCAGGGTGTCCTCTTCGCCGGAATGCGCACTTTGCATGGTCCGAAATCGCGAGTTATAGTTGTGCGGGGCCAACATAAAACTAAGAGAATGGTCCCATCTATCGGACGATGGTTGTTCTATAAGAT